>JAKCPI010011004.1:0-17411 GCA_023213315.1 Euborellia annulipes | reverse complement strand
CCGATTTCCCAGTTATAGGGACATCGTACAAGCAAGATAACAAACAAAAAATCTGGTGTGACTGGCGCACAGCACACAACTTTCTCTTACCTTCGGTAATCGAAAGTTGTGTTCTGTGCTTGTCACACCAGATTTTTTGTGTCGACATGTATTTAGTTTCCGACCATAGGGTACGATTGAATTCAAGATGTAAAATTTATAAGTATGGGAAAATATTTATATTTTGTTTCCATGGCAACCATTTCTCCTATCTTTTCTATGGGGTACAAGAGTAAAGTGGTCTTCAGAAGATTTCAATCACAAAATGAGAATATACATTTTATAGAGAATCTAAAAAATAATTGATTTTTGAATTTAAAAAAAAAAAAATCGTTGGAGCGAATTTATGGAAAATCGAAAAAAAAAAAAAACTGAAAAATTGCATCAGTAAAGTACTAGTACTCTTTGGTCGATTTTGTTCAAAAGTTTTGTGTCCCGTCCCATAAAATGAGAATATACCTAACTTAAATATAAAATTTCAACTTGCTAGCTCTTTTCGTTCTTGAGATGTTTTGTTCACAGACAGACAGACAATGTCGCGAAAACCACTTTTTTGGATTCAGGGGATCTCAAAACGTGTATATCCATCAAAATCTCGACATCGAATTTTTGACATGAAACCAATACTTTCTCTCCCTCTATATATTAACATATATATAGAGGTAAGAGAAAGTAAAAAGACATCTACATACAAACATAGTGAAATTCTAATTGACACACTGAGTGTCGAAAAACGCATAAAGTGTTTATAATTAATAATATATTGAAACATATAACCTTGTGGTTTGAGTTTAATTTACCTGATTAAATCACTATAGGACTTTCAATTAATTATTAAGAATTTAGAAATTATCATAGATAAAAGAATTTGATTTATTTTTCAGCGGTCTTTAATAATATTTCTTGAATAAGTGTGATATTTAATGATGCGTGTTTAATAGAAAATGCAGAGCTAATCAGCTTTTATCTCAGGAAAAGGCATAAAATGATTTTAAAATCCTTCCACCTCTTAAGTTCATAAATAAAACATTTTATTAATCCTATTCAAATATTTGAATAATTTAATTCTATTTGTTATAAAAACATTCTCTAACAGAAATATTAAATTTAAATATTATTATGATGAATTTTAAATATCTAATAACCTCAAGAGACAGAGAGAGAAAAGAGACTCATCTTGTTACTGATGAATTGAATCTATTTAAATTTTATTATAAATTAGATATATTCTAGCACGATACTCTCGGTTCATATGCATATCGGTTTATGATTATATCATATCTCTCTGCGGATTTGCATTACTCCAATTTGGTCACAAATCCGTGACTAATTGCATTATATACGAATAAACTCTTCATTCGCTATTTCTATTAAAGTCGCCATTTTTATCTTAATTTATGCCTGTTTTTAAATTAATTTTTCCTTAGTTTTATAACTCTATATTTTATATTCTAATGATAATGTTTATTTAAAAGTTTTATTTTAATACATTCGGTGGATCATTAACTTTTACTTTCTCTTATATGAGGTCTATATAGGTCTATATGAAATATATAGATAGAAAGTATTGGATTCATGTAAAAAATTCGATGTTGACATTTTTTAAATTAATTTTAATTTTAGTCTACAAAGAAATTCAGAAATTCGCTAAGCTAATTTAATGAAAATTTATTTTGTTTAAGCGGTTGTAAAGTATTATATTGCGAATTAAAATAATACTGTAACTTGCAAAACATCTACCCCAAAGTAGTTTAATTAACCCTCGGTTCGGTAAGTGGCGCAAAACAGAGATAACAAAATGCACGTTAACGTCAAGTAAATACAATTAATAAATAAAAAATATATACAATTTTTTACTTTCTCGTATAGAGAAAGTATTGTAATCGTAAAAAAATTCGATTTGAGTTGATTATCTTGCCTTATGAAAAATTAAAGCCAATTAATTAAAATAATTAAAGCTCTCTAAGGAAAAATAATAAAAAAATTTTTATTTATTTTTTTTTCTTTACTAAAATGGTCAATAAAATATTTTAAATCTTAAAAAAATTTTTTTTTTTGTTTAGAGACTCGAATTAAATAGACAGACAGCCTTGCAAGCAAATGGTGTGCGTAATTACAAGACACCGCCGGCAAGTGCTGCCTCTGCTGTCCATTCTATAAACCCCTTTTGTTAAAATGAAATAAATTATTCTTTAATTTAATCAAACAAATTTCATAAAATTAGTATAAATATCACAGAGGGGACAACTTTAAGGGAGAGGGGGAGGGGGCCAGAAAGGCGCCCCCTCCTCGAAAAAGCAAAAATTCAAATATCGTGGGCTATAAAGGGGTCTGGGATGCCATTTGAATAGAAAGAGAGCGAAGGTAATGAGTGCGAGTGAGATGGAGAGAGTCGCTTAAAGATGCTGACTCTCCGTCCTTAGTGCACATGTACCGGATTGCAAACAATGCGGGTGACGTCATCTTTTCTCAGAATTATTTAACTATTTAAGACAGAAATAAAAAAAGTAATAAAATTATTTGTTTCGTTTTTTTTTTTTTTATTCATCAAATTAGAAGAAAAAAACAAATTAAATAATTTAAAAAAATGAATATGAAAAAATTATTTTAATAAAGGAAATAAATGTATTCTAACTTTTGATTGATTATTGAGGTGGAATTTATTTTTCTTCCTGAGACGTGTGTTAAAGTTAATTATATTTTCAATTTATATTTCGGCCTCTAAGATCATTTGACTTTTGGGAAATTAACTAAAATGGCTTCCAGCAGGTGAGAGACTAAACACTCAGCGGGTCACCTATCCACGGTCCAGCAGTTCTTAGCCTTGCTTAACCCGAATTTTCTCGATGTTTTTCTCCCTTTTCTCAGAGCTATTATTAAATTTAAAAAAGTTATTTTTTTTTATATTCAACAAGTTAAAAAAAAAAAAATATTAAACAGAAAAATTATTTTAATAATTACCTTCGATAACTAAAAATCTATTCAGTTTTTGAAAAAATGTCAAAGAATAAAAAATTTTTAAAATAGAGTAATTTATCACTATATGATAAAAAAATTGAAAATTTCGAAATTTCTGTAAAAAACTTATTAGGTTAAGTACTACTTCCAAGTGACGTATTTACTCCAAAAGTTGATAGAAATCTACAATTTTAGTGTAAGGAGCATATACCAAATTTCATTGATCTAGCTGCTTTGGTTTATAAGCAATCGTGTTTACACACACACCCAGACGTAATTCCAAAAGAATATACGAGACAAGGGCGGATCCAGAGGTGTTTCTCGGGGGGGTAATCTGGTGTGACTCGTCGCACAGCACACTATTTTTTTTTAATTTCGGTAATTTAAAAGCGCATTCTGTATTTGTTTGCCAGAATATAAATACACATCAAATTTTTAAGTATTAATTTTAAAAATTTTACATTAAAAATAAATTTTTTTGCGAAAAAAAGGTATTTTTTGGAATCTCGGGGGGGGGGGGGTAATTACCCCCCTTTACCCCCCCCCCCTTGTATCCGCCCTTGATACGAGAAAGTCTCGGGGAAGTCATTCCCCATATTTTATAATAAGAATAAGTTTTGCATTCATGTCAAAAATTCAAATCGAGATTTTGATGGAAATACATGTTTTGAGGCTCCCTAAGTTCAAAAAAGTGGGTCGCGCAAAATGATCTTTCTGTCTGTGTGTTTAATTTAAAACATTATACATACATTTTTCCTCATTTCATTTTTAAATATATATAGATAGATATGTTTTTCACGATCTGATGAATGTGGAAAGAGATTCAACAATATATGTTCTTTTAAACATCCTGTTGACAATAACAACTTTGTTAACATGTTTTTTGCCAGATTAATTTCTTTGTTTTTGACTTAAAAATTCATTAGGTGATTTCGCATGAGTGTTCTATTTAATGAAATTTTTTTTCAAATCTATGAGTTAAATTACACAGTAAAAGAAAAGACATAAGATAAAATTAAAAAAAAAAATTCCAAAGGTCTTTTTTTTAATTTTGAATTGAAATTCTCTTAAATTACTAAATTTCATTAATTAAAAAATTTTAAATAAAGTATTTAAAAAAAAATCCCTCCCCTGAAAGTTTATATCATGAGTCCTGAAGAAGGTTGCGAATCATTTCATACACTTGTGTTCTTTAAATTAATATAAACAGCTTATTAATAGGTCAGTTCAATTAAGCTTCCGAGGGCGTCCGGCGCATGCGTAGTGAGGAGGATCACATGCTCAATAACTCAAAGCAATACGCTTTTCCTTAATGCGCATGCGCCTGACGCTTTCGAACGCTTAATCGAAGAGACCTACAGTATTATGTATTTAGTATAATGTTATTTTATAATGTGTTTTTCTGTCGAGTAGCTTAAAAAAAAAATCGTTTGTGTTTTAGGCAAAAAAATTGTATAAAAATAATTAAATGTTTAATAAATTTCAAGTAATACCTAAATATAGCCCAAGATTTAATTCGGAGCGATTTAATTCTACATTGTTTAAGTCACCAGAAATTAGATAGAAGGGGATTTTAATCTAAAGGTGTAACAAAAATCTTGTAATAAATTTTTCACTTGTCTCGTCCCCTCATTTATAAATCACTTCCCCCCACTTTCACTTTCATTATATATTTGTTTAGTATAAATTCTCCTAGATATACTCTTAGGGAGGGTAAGTAATTAATAGCCACAATTTAAGGCTGAAGAGGGTGACTATGGCAGCTGACCACACAGAAACACACACACAAGTAGGGAGAAAGGGAGCGAGAGAGAACGTCAAATGCAAATTCATCCCAACCCTAAATACACTCTTATCTAATTTAATGAGAACTGAAACGAGGTCATATTTTAAGCAATTGTTTATCAATAGTAATCAGTTTTGTGAAATATAACCTTTTAATTCGTTTCAGACTAGTTATGTACAGAGGGGGGTGGGGCGGGCGTTGAAAAAAAAGTTATTCGAGCCACTAAACTTTTCCGTGCATGTCTCCTTAACTATAGACACATGATTTGTAAGACGTCAAAAAATCTCAAGAATTTTTTCTTATAGTCTTTTCGGCATCTTATGGCAATTATAAAAAAATTTCGATATGTAGTCTATTGGGGTCTGTATTTTACAAATTTATGTCAAACAGAATTAATTAATTTAGTTGTTTAGTCAAAATTTTTTTTTTTAAATTCCACCACTACTAGCTTCATTATATACAGTATTTAGTTTTAAAAATATCATCAATTTTAATCACCTGTTTGAAGTATATTAATGAACAAAACATAATTAATGTTCCTTATCCTAAAAAGAAAATTTTAACTTTCAGAGTTCATTTATAAGAAAAATGTCAATTTAAAAATATTAATTATAAAAGAAGAATAATCACATTTAATTAATTAATACCACCGATAAAAAAAATAGGCATCGAAATTACAAAACTTTCTCAATCTTAAAATATTTTGGAAACTAACGAAAAAAAAAAAAACTCTCGGCCACCTTGATTCGTTTCATGAAACGTTTATTTTTGTCGATTTTGATTTTATCAAATGAGATAAAAAGAGGAAAAGCATACTCTTTAGGTGCTCATAATTATCCAAGAATAAAGTTAATACTGATTTATAATTCGAAGGGCAGATCAAAGGGATTTTTTGGTGATGCAAAAGGTTTTCCTAATATTGAATTATTCACCCCAACGCGATCTCTCTCTCTGTCTGTCTGTATGATTTACGAATATTTATATATTCGGAATTTTAGATAGAGTAAGTCACTGGATTGATGTAAAAGTTATTAATGAATGCGCGCGCGCGCTCTCTCCCTGTCTGTCTCTCGCTTGCTTTCGATTTATTTATTAATAATTTGTATTCTCTGTAGATTTGAGTGTTTTTTTTTTTATTTGATAATGAATAATTTGAAAAAGAAAAATAAATGAAATAATAAATAAATATTTATGCAATGCGGAAGCGGCACAACAGAAAGAAAATCGAGAAAAAAAAACACGTTCGATTAAATGACATAAGAAATATCTACTTTGGCTTGGCCAACTCCCAAACAGCTTGGAATATTACAGTAATGTTGCAGCAATATTGCCATTCTTGCTCAATATTGACAATATTGCAGCAATATTGTTGCAATATTCCTATGTCCGCCTTTTTTCAAAATTACAGCAATATTGCCGTAATATATAATATTACTGCAATGTTGAAAAAAACGGACATAGGAATATTGCAACAATATTGCTGCAATATTCCTAGCTTGAAATATTTCCGCTGCAATATTGCCAATATTTTGCAAGATTTGCAATATTGATGCAACATTCCTGATATATTGGCAATTTATGCAAGATTCGCAATATTTCTGCAATATTGCTTCAATATTCCAAGTTGTCCGGGCTTGGGTATCCTGGAAAGGGAACAGCCAGGGTCGTACGTTCAAATTTCAAATCAATTACACATCCCAGACTTTTCCCTTTTCCTGGGCTAAAGGAATGTTTCATACAAATTAGGAGAATCAAGTTTAAGTTATTGCAAATGGTATAGAAAATTTGGAGCGCAGGTTATTTATTAATTAAGTAACTTGTAACATTTGTAAATAAATTCGTTTTGATTTTATCCATTAGTGTTAAAAAAAAAATTGTAATAATGTATGGATGGGCAAAATCTACTAAAAAAAGATGGCGATCCGTTCCACAGGTCCCGCAAGTAAAAATATCACGATTCTTAATTCGACCCCATTTTTAGAAAATGAATCTAGAACTTAATCCAGATCCTGAATCCGGATCTTCAGATTTTAAATCCAATTTTTAATTGAGCTTGAGCGTTGAGGGAAAATTTTTCCCTGTCTTAGAATTAATTCCACTTTTTTTTTTTGTTTCGGAAACAATTCACGTCAATAATAATTAAATAATTTTAAGTCCAGCAACTAAATCCCCTTAAAAAAGGATTTAATTTCGAGCTCAGATTCTTAGTGAGAATTTCAAACCAAATCCTAAATTCATATTGTGTGGTGGATTACAATCAAAATTCCAAATCCTGGATTGGATCAGATTTAAGGATTTAAATTCGAATTCTGCTCATCACTGAATGCATATATTCGCTACTTTTCCAGGAAATTCAAACTACGCTATAGGCCTATTTCAAAAATATTAATAATAAATAATTATTATAGGCCTATTGGCTGTGTGTATTAAATATCGATTATCGAGTCAGTCAATGAAAATAAAAAGCAAATTTACACTGTCGACAGAGTAAATTTGTTTTTTATTTTCCTTGGCTGACTCCATTCCAATTAATTATAAATAAAAAAAAAAAAACTTAGAAAAAGATTAAATTCCGATGGATAATAAATCCTTATTAAACCGTTTAAAACTTGTATGGTGTTAATTTAGATTAGCATTAAATGTGAAAGTGAATCGAAATGTATAATAATAGGTTGTTCTCTAATATCTACATGTGAATAATAGATTATTTTATAATCGTCTTTTAGATTATTACAAGCTTCAATTTTAGATTATATAATTAAATTTAGACTCCGATAATATGATAAATAGCAAATTTGTAGAAGAAAAAAAATTATCTTATAAATCAAAAAATAAAATAAAACGAAACTACATATCTTTTTTTTTTTTTAAACACACTCACATACATATTCACACGTCTTTTCGGCAACTTAGGCCATTTAAGACTTTGACGATAACCGTTAATTGTTAATATATCTATTGGTAGTCCAGACTTTTCTATTTAAGCCATTTGGTATCCAAATGGCTTAAATAAAATCATCGGACTGACTGGGGTCCGAACCCGCGACGTTCGGTATAGAAGGGAGGCACGCTACCAACTAAACCAAGCCCGTAGACAACTACACATCTTAATAATAAACTATTTTTAAATAACTGATTGTTGCAGGTCTGAACAACAAAACAAAAATCACTAAAATGTCATCAAATAATATAAAAGCTTTCCCAATCAATTGTTGAAACAATAAAATCTAAAGTTTATTATTTAAATATGCCCTCGGGGCTTGGTGTAGAGGTCAGCGTGCTAACCTCGTATACCAAACGTCGCGGGTTCGGACCCCAGGCAGTCCGATGATTTTATTTAAGCCAATTGGATACCAAATGGCTTAAATAAGAATGCCTGGACCCTAAATAATATATATTCAAAAAAATTATTTAAATATTTATTATTATTATTATTTGTTATGCTAAATACTATTATACGAAGAAGTAATATATTATTTAGCAACGCCATTTTAATATATTACTTTAAAATGGTAATTGAAATAACAAGGATGTTGGGAGTGATAAAGTTAACAAATACTTGAAGTAACTAACAGTAATCGGGGAAAAAAAAAACTTGCTTCCAGAGAGAATTGAACTCGAGTTTATTGCAATTTACATGTTTTGTTACTGACTCCTTTAATCTCTCATTACAATTTTCTTTATGATATTTTAAAAACTTTTTTAAGCTACTCATTTATAAATTGTAAAAAATTTATAATCAAAAGTAATTTATTAGTTCATAAAAGTTAATTCATTTATATCAAGATTTTCAAGCTACTGAATGAAACCATCCAGCCATTTATCCACTAGACTAAAAAAAACTTCGAAAACTTCTTCCAATGAAATACAAGAGTAAAGTGGTCTTCAAACAATTTTGAGAGCAAAATGAGAATATACATTTTAAAGAGCATCTAAAAAATAATCGATTATTGAATTTTAATCAAAATCAGAGCGACCCCGTAACTCCTACTTATCAATAAGAAAAAAAAATATTTTTGTTTATAAAATTAAAAAAATACAAAATTAAATATTTTAGAGACCATGGGATAAGAAAAATATTTCAGGTGAAAATAAAAAAAAAAAGATATTTTATTACAAAGAATATCATTTTCTTGACATTTGTTGATGCCACATAATGGAAAAGGATCGAGATATGTGTGTTTTATAAAAAAAAAAAGCATAGATGAAAGCGTTCCAGTTGAATCTGTGATTTCATTCATTTTCTCATTTATTTTTTAATTAATTAATTCAACATCAGGCATCAGTGATGGTTTAGTATATGAATCCAGACACGGTTTAGCTTTAGGATCGTTTGTTAAAGCTGAATAAATGGCCAAAAATTCTGATAACGTTTTTGAGCCGAGCATTCCATTCAAAAGTGGTGGAACCTTCTCGTTTATGAATGTGATCACTTGATCTTTGTATGTTGCATAAAGTTCAGGCAAGACTTCACCAATTGTCTCACCGATTGCTTGGCTAATTTCTGGATCATTATATAGACCAGTTATCTCAACCTAAAAAAAAAAAAAAAAAAAAATTAAGAATATTTGATATGTATTCTGCTTAAGAGAGAGATAGGAGCGGCCGTCTAAGGGTGTGATTATGTTGGAGCTATGATACGCGATAAGAGCGTCGATAGCAGAGAAAATAGAAACATGCTTTTGAATAGAGCTGTTTATATTGGAGCTGCGCTGAGAATCGTTCTTTGATCCCGATTCATTTTCTTTGCTCTTATCGACGCTCTGATCGGAGATGGATATAGGCATTTTAATAAGTGAAGCATTTCTAGGCCCTCATTGGGGAATAAAAAAAAAGAGAAAAATTTTCAAAATATATTTTTCTAGACAAACTATTGAATGAAGTGGCACAAAAAACACAAACAAATTGTAAGTTAATCTATTTTTTTTTTTTTTGTTGAACGAAGTTCTTTAACACGGCTTACGCAGGGTGAATTGGGAGAAAATGTAACGTAACAAAAACGCGTTCCTAACAAAAATGCGTTCCCACCGCCCGAGCGACGGCGGAGGAAGACGAGATTAGCCGAAGTCTTGGCGAGGCCATGCCCATCATTCTCCTTCTCTTTATTTCCTTCTATCTACCGTAGGCGGTTAAGGTAGCAAGAGGTTCCAGCGGGCGTTATTATTTATAATATCTATTGGGGTCCAGGTTTCTATTTAAGCCATTTATCTAACAGCTTCGCTCCTACTACTCCCCATTAAAATATCGAAATACTTACTGTTACAGGTCCGAAATTTAAATCGCAGCTAAAGTCAATTATTGTCAAGTTGGTTAAGCCAGGTGTTGTAAGAGAGAAACTTACTGCAATGTCAGTAATTTTAACGCTAAATAAATAACAAAAATTAATTAAAACAAAGTAAAATATATGTTAATTAATTAAATAATTATTCACAAAAAGATCTCCAGTGCCCCAAATACTAAATTCGTCCATTATTCTTGCATCGAGCTTATATCCAGCAGTCAATTCTACATTTGGGACTTTAACATCAACTTGAAAATCAGTACCGGCTGTTGTTCTCATGGTACTTAAATCAGTTAATTTTACACTATCTACCCAACCAGACGCCCTAAAAAATTAATTATTGAAATTTAATATCTTTTATGCTAGGAGATGATAAATACAGTATAAAAAATACCTGAGTGTATTTTCAATTTCTAAATCGAAATCTAAATGTTCAATTTCCAAAGGATCAAGACGAGGCAATTCCAAAAGATCCAGTGGTTCACTCATATAACATGGCAAACATTGTAATATTTTTATAATAAAGTTAGTAGTTTGACATTGTATTTTTTCTGAAATTATTTAAATACAGAACATGGCATGGACAGGTGTGATTAGTAAGTTATAGTAATAAAATAATATTTTAAGATGAGGAATTTAACTGTTAATAAGATGGTAATGTGATAATAAAATAAACCAATATTTTATTTTTCAATTTTATTGGCATTTGTTAATCGGTTTATCACAGTTTCGGCTCATTGCCATCATCAGGCCTGTAAAGAACCATTCTTAACAAATTTTAATATTTAAGAAAATTTACTAAATTTTTTTTAAACTAAAGTTTTTTATTTAGACACTCAAAATCTTTTTTCAAGATTAAATTATACAAATTTTTTTTACTTTTACCTCAAATCTCCCCCCCCCCCCCCCATACAATTTTTATTTTCTCAAGTTATAATTTTTAGAAAATTTATCAAAATTAATCCAACTAAATTTTGACAAATTTTCCACTACAACCTCACAATTTGAGAAAATAAAAATTGTATGGCACTAGGCCTATAGCTCAGAGGTAAGACATTAGCTTCTGGTGCCAAAGGTCAAGTGTTCATAGCCCGTCCCAGAGAAAGAATTTATTTAAATTAATATGATACCAATCAATTGGAATAAATAGAGAGGGGGGTCTACATGGCATCAGATGCCGAAAAAAGACCTTAAATAAATTTAAAAAAAAAATGAAATTGAAGGATTTGAGGTAAAAGTAAAACAATTCGTTTGTGTACAAGTTTTTTGCATAATATTTTTTATATGTTGTAATACAATAAGTAAATTTTCTTAAATATTAAAATTTGTTAAGAATTTGTAAATGGTTCTTTGCCGGCCTGATGATAGCAATAAGCCGAAACTGTGATAAACTGGTTATCAGTCGCCAATGAAAAATAAAATATTTAAAATATTCACATCCACATCTTATAAACAGTTAAAATTCCTTATTAATTCAAAAATTGTTCCCCTTCTAATAAACTTAAATAATTTTATAACTTACCTGTATTTGAAAGAAACACAAATAGAAATATAAAGAAATATAATTTTTTCATTTTGGTCAATGTCAACCGATCACTTTAATAGTCAATAACTAACTAGAAATTGAAAAAAAAAGATTGTGTATTATCATATCAAGTGTTAATTTGATAAGATAATACTCTGTAATAATCGATTATTTTTATTTTATCATTAATATATCTAGAACACAATAAAAGGTCTTTATCAATTATTGGATAATCTCCTACTTCAAGATCAAGATTGGTCCAATAGTGGCGGATGATTAAAATAAAAATTTGCAACAATTCAAATGGATTTGTATACTGAGTTTTATTAAAAAAAGGATTAACTACTCACATTGTCCGACTCGAGGGCACTATCAGGAACCGATTCGCAACTGGATGCCCTTTCAGCCCCGGCCACTGCACCAGCACCAGCCCCACCACCATTCGCTAGACCTTTGCCACCTGAACTCTGAGGTGTTTGGGGTAGACTCTGAAACAAATAAAGAATAAAAAAAAAATTAATATTGATAGAAGAGAAATTTTTATCAGATAATTAAAACAAATTTTAAAAAAATTCTATAAGAAAAAATTTCAATTTTTATTTGGAAAAAAAAGTTAATTAAGGTGCGCGTCTCGAAAAACCGTTAGAACACGATTCAGTACCGAGTTACTCCACGCTGCAAGAGATGGCGTTAGTTTTCCCGTAGGGATACAAGGAATTTATTCCATTTCATTTGAAAGATTCCAGCTAATTAATTACGGGTAAAAAATTAATTATTTTTCAGCACAATGACTACTAATTTAATTATCTAGAAGATATAGAGCGAATTTTTTAAAAATATCTTTTATTTAATGAGATTAATCTAAAAAAAAAATTTATTTTTTCGAAAATCAAAAAAAGGGCTTCTATAAGTTGTAGATGTTTTAAATAGCTTTAATTGAAAAAAAAATTTGAGGTCGATAGCTTCAAAATTGTGGCCGCAATCTCCCAAAATTAGCACCCCGAGACGCGCACTTTAAAGAAATCTTTAAAAGAATAGGAAATAAATTTAAACAACTCTACAATTTCTTTTCAAAACGCGAGTCTCTTTTACAAAATAACACATAAAAATTCAATAAAAAAAAAAAAAAAAAACTATGATAATCAATCAAAATCGAGATGTGAATTAATTAATTTTATCATATTTATTATCAATGATATCAAAGTTTAATAAAATATAGTACTTTATGACTAATTGAACGATAACAAATGTCTCTAAATATCAATTTTATGCATAATTTGATTACAATGAATAATGAAATATTGTCCGGTTTTTGCTTGTGATGGGTCCTGTAATATAATATTTAAATGAAATGCCCTTGACCTGTGGCTCAGAGGTAAAACAAAAATCAGTTTCTAGAGCTAGAGGTCGAGGGTGTGCTCTGCGACCAGTCACACCAGATTTATATAAATAAATAAAAAAAACTAAAAAATCTGGTGTGACTGGTCGCACAGCACACAATTTTCTCTTACCCTTCGGTAATCGAAAGTTGTGTTCTGTGCTTGTCACACCAGATTTTTTGTGTCGACATATATTTAGTTTCCGCCAATATATTAGAATTCAAGATGTAAAATTTATAAACGTGGGAAAATATTTATATTTAGTTACCATGGCAACCGTTTCTCCTATCTTTTCTATGAAGTACAAGAGTAAAGTGGTCTTCAGAAGATTTCAATCACAAAATGAGAATATACATTTTAAAGAGAATCTAAAAAATAATTGATTTTTGAATTAAAAAAAAATATCGTTGGAGCGAATTTAGAGAAAATCGAAAAAAAAAACTGAAAAATTGCATCAGTAAAATACTAGTACTCTTTGGTCGATTTTGTTCAAAAGCTTCGTGTCACGTCTCATGGGGGTGCCTTAATTAAATATAAAATTCCAAATTCCTAGCACTTTTCGTTCTTGAGATATTTTGTTCACAGACATAGACACACAGACAGACCATGTCGCGAAAACCACTTTTTTGGATTCAGGGGACTTCAAAGCGCATAGGCGAAGCCAGGGGGGGGGGGTTTGCGGGTTCAAACCCCCCCCCCATGGGACTTAAGTCATGACTAGATATTTAATACAAATTATTTTTAGGGTAAGAGAAAGTAAAGTATAATAATTTACTCTAGCTAAAAAACAAGCCAAAATGATTTATAAATACCCTAAAATAATCTTAAATTTTTGAAAAAAATTTCTTGATCCCCCCATCAAAAATTTCTGGCTACGCCACTGTCAAAGCGTGTACATCTGTCAAAATTTTTGACATGAATCCAATACTTTCTCTCTATATATTAACATATATAGGTAAGAGAAAGAAAAAAAATAGATTTGAAATTTAATGTTGAAATGACCAGTGAGAATATTTTAATACCTTGAACCCCCCTCCTCCTCCATTCCCTTCTCCCCTAAGGATTTTTATAAAATATTCAAAAGATAAATTTAATTTAACCCCAAATATATATATATATTTTAGGGTGTCTGTTATTTCCCAAATTGCGTTTCATGCTGCAAACGCCCTCTAAATTTTTAGGTTTTGACCTAAAAAAAAATATCCGACCCATATCAACCCTTAATATTCATATTAAACCGTGCCTAAATCATAATCCATTTCCCATTTAAATAACATGGGATTTTTGCCCTTTTCGCGGTTTATTTTATTCCACTGAAACAAATATACCTAAAAATACCGTCAGAACATATTTTGTAGGAAATTTAACGCTCTACAAAAAAGGTCTTAATACTTTGTTCGATAAATTCAACCCCTTAAAAGTTATTCAAAGATTAAGTTGTATTCATAATTAAAACTATCGTTTTTTTTTAATTTCCATCATAATTCTCATTTATATCTCAATTGAACTCATACAGATGGATAAGAAAATAAAATAAAGGGTCGGACTAAGCCGAGCGCACAATTTTGCCCCCCCCCCATTATTCAAAGAAATAACGCAACGCGTTTGTTTATTTGTTTTGATTTTGCTATGTTGCTATGCATAATTTTCGAATTTAAATGATTTTTTAACAAATTTATGACAAATTAGGATACAAATATTATATATCATTTTACTCGGGAGAAAGTCTAGTTTCTGAATATATAAAAAAAATTATAGGTTATGTAAGAAAAAAATATTGGCCCCCCTCTAGAGCGCCCCTAATGGTCCGATGTTTACCAAAAGCTTTTCAGTGCTTGGCCTCTACCACTAGTTTATGTGTGCAAAATTTCAAAACAATTGGGTGAATAGTTTTTGAGTTTGAGAAAAAAATTACCACAGACATTCCCACAGACACACAGACAGACAGACATCATTCCAAAAACTACTTAAATGGATTCAGGGGACCTCAAAATGCATTTTGACAGCTTCGGAAAAATTTCGATTTTTTTACGATTACAAAAGATATTTAATTCTTCATTAATTCGAATTCGTTAAAATTTTTTGATAGATTTAATATTAGTAAAGATTTTTTAGAAACAAATGCTAATACGTGGATGAACAATGATAATTATTTAAGGTTGTTCGGACATTAAAGCACTTTGGTAGATTAAAAGCTAATTTTTTAATATGTTATTAATCACTATCAAATACGTATAAAATAAAATTTTGAAGCAGATCTGACACAGGGTTATCGTGTAATTAATTTTTAAAAAATTGAAATTTAACATGTAGCCTATGGGGAATAACGACGAAACGCACACATATCGAATTATATAGGCATCTGTGCAAATGATACAAAAACAAAAAACTTACATTTTATTAATTCACTTCCGAGGAATACGTTAAAAATAAAACCAAAAGTTTCTGCCGACCGCTTTTAAAGATATTTTAACAAGAAAGTCAAAAAATTCTCCAAAATGACAGTCGCTAATATTTAAAAATAATGAATTCTCGAGAGTCAGACCAGCCTGGCAACGTCGCATAGCATAAGTGTCTTATCTCTATGTCAGATACATTTTTTTCAATTTTACAATATTTTTTCTCGCAAATCGTCCATTGTGTTTAAACTGATTTGCATTAAACATTGTAATATATTAAATAAAATAAAATTTAAGGCGTTTAAGATTTAAAATAGATAGATGATGAATGCAATGTTGCCAGTTCTATATTACGTGAAATACTGCTCAAGTCGAAAGTCATTCATTTATTATTTTTAGTAATTAAATTATTAACTTAATCCAATTATAAACTATGATAGGTCACGACTAAATTATAATAAGGAATTTTGGCATTCAAATTTTTAATTTTATTTAAAAAAAATTTAGATTCTATTATGACTTACGATGTACTATCCGAACAACCTTAAATGGGCTAGCAATTGTTAATTATCTGCAGGTAGTAAAAGAATTGAAAGTTGTGTTCTGTGCTTGTCCCATCAGATTTTTTGTGTCTACTAGCTTTCCGCGTAGGCTCTATATTATATAGAATTTTTTTTTTAATATTCCACCCTTTTAGTCCCTGGGGGATGCGCAACTATTTCCCATATCCTTCCTATGAAGTACATGTTTCAGAATATTTTTTTTTTTTTGAATTTCAAGTAAAAAAAAAAAATTTAAATTATTTTTTCCTCAATCAAACATTATATAAAGTACCTATCTACTGTATTAAGAAGATTTGTAGAGTAGGGTGAATTTGAATTAATAAATATCTATAAAGGGATGTGTGAGCCGAGGGGGATCGAATTCAAAATAAAACTACAAACAAAGGATATCCGTTATTGATTAATATACATATTGGGGGTTTAGGCATTTCTATTTAAGCCATTTGGTATCCAAATGAATTTTTTTTTAATTATAAATAAATAGGGGAGGCGAGTGCAGAAGAAAGCACTGGCAAAAAAAAAAAACAAATTCCACCTCCAGAAATCACTATAACACTGATGCGAGATAAAAGTGTAAGAATATTTTCTATTATTTAATAATAATTTCTTATTAAATATTATAGGAAAACTAAATTCTCTGTTAGGGGTGGAGGGTGAGGAGGGAGAGAAAGTAATCCATTTGCTTAAAAGTAAAAGTTTTACAAAAAAAAAAAATTATTTTTAAAGAAAAATACTATTTTGTTTATTAGAAGGGGTGATTTACACCCTTTCTCACCCTCCCCCCTGGGGTACAAGACTTCATCATATAATTAAAAATTGGATAATTTCATAAGTATATGTTGAGAGAAAAAAAAAATGAAAATAAAAATTTAATTCGTTATGAAAATATTCATTACCTTAATAATAAGATGACCAGACGGGGTGTGGTGTAATGAGGTTGGGGGATGAACGTCTTATTTGCACAAATCACAACACAATATAAAATAAACTAAACACACACACGCGAGAGAGAAAGAGAGGAGCTGATCCGAATGACTGACTCATGGCTCGACTCGCATTCAACTGAAAGACAGACCGCCCGACAGGTAGGCAACAAGCGTGCTCTAGTAGCATTCCTCTCTGAGTGACCGAGAATTAAAAATTATGAAATAAATTCTCTATTGATAAAAATTCTATTTACTTGCAAACTAACGGGGATTTATTCCTTTTGGAATAAAATCGATATTAAATAATTATTAAAAGACTCACTTCATAAATCCACTCTTAAAACTCACCGCAATTTAAATAAAATAGTTCCAAGTATTATTTTGTGTATTAATTTATTTATCAGGGATGAATTTGAATTAAAATAATTTTTAAAAGACTTATTTTATTTACCCACCCCTATTATCAATAAATACTTATTTTTTATTAAGGTTGGTGAAATATAATAAAAAATTTATTTTTAAGCGCGATCTATCATAATTTAAATAAGCGAGTGC
>JAKCPI010011003.1:0-28499 GCA_023213315.1 Euborellia annulipes | reverse complement strand
TTAATTCGGAACGAAATTAAAAAAAAAAAAAAAAAAAAAATGATAAAGGAATAAAGTGAATCCCCGCTATTTGGAATTCCTGCATCTTCTATACCTATACTCCATACGGGTCCGGACCCAGGCAGTCCGATAGATAATAGAAGGGGCCATAAAGTATATCGTCAAATTCTTAAATGGCCTGAGTTGCCGAAAAGACTGTGTGAATGTGTGTGAGTGTGAATGAAAAAGTGTGAGTGTTTAAAAAAAAGCCTCGCTTATTTAATCCCTGTTTCCCTAACTAGAATATCACAATTTAAGTGTAAGTGAAAGATAAATGAAATACAAAGACCTGGTCAGTTATCTTCAACTATCTAAGAAATTTTAGAGCATCATTCCTAATTAATTTCTTATTTCCGTTTTGTTGTTTAGGTCAAAATGCCGAATCCTCTAACTTTACACACATACATGTCAAGATATATGAAGAACAAAATCACCGAATTCATTTGTTCGCATCGTTTTGAATGCAAAGAGGGATTTCGATGAGTTCCGTGATTACATCCAAAGAGGATTGCCACAAAGTATCAAAGATAAATTGATGAACGAATTGCTTTTATTGTTCTGCGGCGAACGTTATGAAAGAAGTTGATGAAGCGGATAATAGAATTCTTCCTCTCGGAAGACACCAGGAAGTTGATCATTTTCCCATTCACCTTTGAAATTCGTCCATCCTCCGCTTCGTATATCGAGAAATTCTTCTCCAAAGTCTTCTATTGGAAACCAGGCAACGTTTTTGATGAGATGATGAAAATTCTCAAATTTCATAAGCCAAATCTCACACACTTGGAATTATTAAATGAAGATTTAACGTATTCGGATTTCAAAAAGCATTTTAACATTCACACCGAATTTAACAACGTTAAAAGTGAGATCTATAGAGATGAAAGATCATGACTTTATCGGCCTTATTTTAAAAGAATGTCCTCGATTAGAGGAGTTGGAGATTATTTTTAAAAAAATCAACTTCAATTTCAATATAATTTATTCGTGGCCGATTCATGAGAATCTCAAAAGATTGAAATTAAAAAAAGAACAGAGAAAACATCCGCCGCTTTCTGTTACAAATTCCATAACATTTCTAGAGAATTTTCCCAATTTAGAAATTCTCAATGCAAACGGTTTCTTCTCACCAAATTTATTGATTACGGAAAAAATGTCGAGAAATTTACAAGAATTAAGTCTCGGACTTTATAATTTATTACCGAATGAACGAATTTATCAATTTTATCCGAATATCAAAACGTTATCAATAACAGATCCAAGAAACGGTGTTGTGAATTTTATCGAAAATTTCAAATGTTTAAGTGATCTGACACTGCTTGGGTGCAAAGAGACCCAATTCATGCCACTCTTTGTGAATTGTGGTTCACAATTTAAAATTCTTCGTTTAGGCGTTGGCAAGATCAATTTAAGTTTATTATTGAATTCGTGTCCCAATTTGGAATTTCTTCATCTGTATTTAATCGGATTCGTTAGAGAAGAGGATTTGAACCACGAAGATGATGAACGTCTAACTCTTGATGATGCCGTTAGCTTTTATGACAATTTAAAAAATTTCCATTTCTATACTGAATTTACAGTGCCTAAAAGTTTCAAAAATTTCCTCCAAGGTTTGAGAAACATCGAAGTGCTTTCATTCAATTATCTTCCCTTTGAAAATCCGTCTGATCTCCTCGATATGCAGTGGAATAATATTCGAATTTTACGTATCCCATGTTCACCTTTTCTTACCATGGACTCTTTAATCAATTTCATTCAGAATTGTCATTATCTAGAAGAAATAGTTCTGCCCAAACATTTAGATGAGAATCAAATAAGAAAATTTATTAAAGAGAAAAATTTTGATATTAATATTATTGATCATAAATACAACAAGTTCAATTTCCTTATAGATATTTATTATGGATATTTTTAAACAAAATTTGATACGGTATTAATATTCTATGGTCACAAATTATTCTACAAAGTTTTCTAGTTATATCATCGTCTAATTCAATTCTTTTTCTTGAGCTTTGAGTAGCTTATAAGCAGAATTGCCATAATTTATTGATACCAGATCAGGACAGACGACTTCCGGGAGGTTTGGAGGCTGTGGCCATTTGGTATCCAAAATGGCTTAAATAAAATTATCAGATTACCTGGGATCCGAACCCGCGAAAGGCCAGCACGCTAGCAACTACATCAAGGCCCGAGGGCCCAAACGTGTTTTGAGGTGACCCATTTGAGACCTTAGTTTTGGTTGCTTATACTCAAGGCTCAAGCTTCTAGATTGGTGCTCAATTTTGGCGCTCACTGTACCCACTGGTAGACACAAAATCGAGCTCTGAACTCACAATTTGATCTTGCGAAGTGTTAATAGAAGTTCCTGGAACCCTAGTTCAAAACTAAACTTGACTAGTGGCTGTGATGAATATACCGTATAGAGTGGCAGGAGCAGCCAATAAATAGACCTTGAATGCCGGTTCTAACATGGGACTTAGCATTCAGAGCCTATTTATTATCCACTCTTAAGGTGGATTCACACCGAGATCTGATAACTAACGCCATCTCTTGCCGCCTTCAGTAACTCGGTAGTGAATGGTCTTCTAACGGGTTTTCGAGACGCGGACCTTAACTTGACATGCTTTTTTTATATTCTGCACCTATTAGAATCCACAACCAAATGCAAGGCATGCATGTTTGGTTGCATAACCTGCAAATTGCAGGCCAAAGATTTTATCAACAGTTCAACAACATCTTATTTTTCTGTTTTGTTGATCAGAACCTTTCAACCCACAGACAGCGAGACAAAGAGAAACCCGAGGTGTGACTGCGTGACAAATTCTTCCTCCCCCTGTGATCGAGAGTCTAGAAGTGTTGACAAATATTGGACTTCCACATATATCATGTTTCGTTCGTATATCGTTAAATCGAGGTGACTTTAAAATAAAAATATTCGACAGTAGAGTTTATGAGCGATTTTGTCTATCAGTGTATACAAGGCGTTATGAAACTTGGCAAATCAAGTACAGTACCACGTCCAAAAAAAGCCGAAAATTTTTCACTAAAGTCCATAAAATGGAGAATTATCATAGTTCATGAGCGAATTTTTTTTATTTTTTGTATAATGAATTAGACGATAGTTTAATGGTTGCAATACTTAAATTGTTCTCTTTAATACAAACGAATCATGTATAAGGCCTTATTACATTTTAAAACGAATATTGTCAATTCACATGTTCACTCATCGGTGGTTAAATTAAAAGTAAATTTTAATTAATTAAATCCATTGTTAAAATTAATTAATTAATTTTTTTTAATAACAAATTATATAAATTTAAATGTTAAGAATTATTTACTTATTCATTATTCTTTTAATATTAAATATTTTTATAGTAGAGTAAATTTTAATAGCTATGAATCAATTTAATTTATTTTAGATTAATTGTATATGTAAGTTGTATATTTTCTTCAAAATATTATGTTTGTTCGTTTCACTTGCCATGGCAAACAGTGCAAAGCGGTCAAGGCACCCTATCTAGGTGCAAACGTATCCAAAAACTGGGCAATCTGTTCGATTGAAGTCATCAACTTGCAAAATGTGTTCTAACCTAACATTCAGTTGTCAATTTTGTCTTGGATTGTTTCAAATATTTTTATAACGTTGATCCTTAAATCTATATATATAATAGCGGTGTGTCCGTCTGTCCGTCCGTCCGTCTGTCCGTCCGTCCGTCTGTCCGTCTGTCACGCTCTGTTTGACCAACTTCCCGTTGGAATTTTGAAGTGAAATTTTGCAGCCTTATAGAGGACGTTATGGAGGGTCCAGGAAAAATACTCGGGTCCTGAAATTCCTATAACTTTTTGAGTTATTAATTGATAAAGTTACGATTTCTCCCATAGGAAATGTATAGAGAAAAATTAATGTATTCTTTGCAGTTGTGTATTCTATGAAGATAAACAAATCCTCAAGCAGGCACTGGATTGGAATACGTAGTAATAATAATTTTCTTTTCATAATTAAGAAAAGGCGAGGGTCCGCCGCAGGCGGGCCCGAGCCAGCTGGTAGGGGGTCCAGGGGGCGTAGCCCCTGGTCTAGACGGCAGCCAGTTTCTCACAATTAAGAAAAGGCGAGGGTCCGCCGCAGGCGGGCCCGAGCCAGCTGGTGGGGGGTCCAGGGGGCGTAGCCCCCTGCTCTAGACGCCAGCCCGTTCCTCATATTTAAGAGCGAGGGTCCGCCACAGGCGGGCCCGAGCCAGCTGGAGGGGTCCAGGGGGCGTAGCCCCCGCCTAGACGCCAGCCCGTTTCTCATATTTAAGAAAGGCGAGGGCCCGCCGCAGGCGGGCCTGAGCCAGCTGGTGTGGGGGTCCAGGGGGCGTAGCCCCCCTGGCTAGACGCGAAGCCCGCCGAAGGCGGGCGGCGCGGCTAGTAAATAAAAATAAAAATCAAATAAAAAAAATTTATAAAAAAAAAATTGAAAATAAAGCCTAAAACTTATTTATCTTTTTTATTGTCGTAATTTAATTTAATTTAATCGAGGACGGATTGAGAGAAAATGGCGACTAAAGGTGGTCATCTACTAAAGCTCTAGCGCTGAGATCGTTCTGCACTATTTTCACGCCAGCTATTTGATTGGGTCAAATTATGGAGCATTTTCTGCCACGGCCAAAAATTCCAAACGAACGAATGTAGGGCAAAAATGTGTATATTATACTGCATTAGTAAGTGAAACCAACAAACCCTATTGTTAAACTAAACATATCTTAAAGATCATCTATTTTCATCTCGATTATAAAACTCAAAGTTTTACATTTGAATGTTTGTTCGGCATTTCGTCCTAAATGATTTTTACCGTAGATTTATATACAACTCCTAGAAGTAGAACTTCTAGGAAGAAAGTCCAGAAGAAAAAAAAGATTATTTTTCTGGGATTGGCTGCAACTCCAGAACTCGTTTGAATTCAGCGGCGTTAATAGCCCTTGAGGGCGGAGGGGGCTCTACTAAGTTGTAATATAAATTTTAAAAGAAAACTAACAATCAATTGGACAATCTATGGAAAGAATATGATAAAAATCACCGTCCCTGGGGTCTCTACCAAAAGATCGATGCGCCTGGGGCGAGTGCCCCCTCCGCCCCCAGCTAGTTACGCCACTGTTTGGATTATACAGTGTACTACAATTTTTCTGAATATTTTCAAGTTTTTAATAACCATATCCCTTATGGGCACAGGGGCTCTTCTTCAGAGTGGCCTTCGAAATATCAGAACATTAAACTCATTTGGAGAAAATAAAAAATTTTTATTTTGTTTTTCCCATCCTGCATCCTTGCCAAAAAATTAGCGTAGTTGAGGAGTTTCGGTCCTATAATTCTCTCGGCATCACTCATTAAGCTTTTAAGTTAAAAATTATAATTGTATTATATAACAGTTTTGATTTTCTATTGATATAGATGTTCTAACGATATCCCACACTTGTATCTAAATTTGTTTAAAAAAAATGAAAAAAAACTTGTTTCAAATTGCACTTGGAGCTTCGCTAATTGCCAGTAAAGGAAGTCAAGAAATTAAAATTAAATTTTAATTAAATAATTAATGTGAGATTGAAAAAAAAAATTAATTGAAATAAAATGATATTTTAACTTAATTAAGACTCTCATTAAATCCCGCATGCTGCAATTGTTAATAAATAGTTGATAAAGTTGATAATTTTTTTTTTTTTTTTTTTTTAAACATTCACGCTTTTTCTCATTCACACGCACATTCACAGAGTCTTTTCGGCAACTTGGGCCATTTAAGACTTTAAACGATGTCCGTTATTGATTATTAAAGATATTGGGGTCCGAGGCATTCTTATTTTTTTTTAAGCAATTTGGTATCCAAATGCCTTAAATAAAATCATCGGACGCTGCGGGTCCGAACCCGCGACGTTCGGGATAGAAGGTAGACAGGCTACCAACTACTCCAAGCCCCGTGGGCAAGTTGATAATTGTAGAAAATCAAAAATTGCCACCGCAAAACTAAAATGCAGTTAGATGTTTAGTAAGATTATATAATCTATAATTTGTAATATAGGCTATTCACGTTTTTTTTTGTTTATTTTTTACGTTAACTTTAAATTAGCGTTACGTACGGATATACTAGCAGATAATTTTCACGTTCATTTAACACATTAACTTCTAATCAAGAAACGTTCCCATTTGGATACAAACAAACTAACGGGCAATCTAATACATTTTTGCTCAATATGATTTGGAACAAGATGTCTTTCAGGGGGGTGGGGGAGGGGGCAAATTTTTTTTTTTATTGGGGAAAACATTTTATTTTTCTTAAAATTTACTTCCAAATAGGTACTCGAATTTGCCCAAAAGTTATTAATTGTTTAATTTTGTAGAGTTTATATACTCGTAGATACTTTTGAAATATTTTATTTAGAATAATATAAAATTTTATAAAAATCAGAGCCCTTGGGGGAGGGGGAGGCATTACTCCCTCCCCTCCACCAAAAATGATGCCACTGGGGGTTATAAAAATATAAATGTCTTGTATCAGTTAAAATCTAACAGCTTTTAATTTTACACTATATAAATGGGAAAAACGTATGTATAATTAATTATAATCAAATTTCTTCAATATAGGAACACAAAATCTACAAATTGGCATGGAAATTAGAGAGTGTCCTTTGTGCTCTGAGAGTCAGCTTTCCAGCTATACGACATAGGGCTGTTTGAGAGACCTTACGCAGCAATTGAAAAAAAGAAGAGAGCACGCATACGACTGACACTTTAAACATTCATAAATAGACCCCTTTGTGCTGTGGCCTCGCTTGAACTCAAGAGAGGCCCTAACAATCCAGCGGCGTAACTAGCCTTTGAGGGCGCCATGGGGGGGGGGCGAGGCTCAACTGGGGCACCGTTTTTCGTTCGAGCTTTTTTTTTAGTACGGTATACGAATCTCATTTGATCTTTTTTTTTTGAGTAATTTTTCTCCGGATTTGTGATATAGAATGAATTTATTCTGAAATTTCAAAAGAAAAAGACGGAGAGCCGGATGCCTGAGGGGCGCCAAAGGCTTGATGCGCCTGGAACGGGGGGCGCCCCTTGTGCCCCCACCTATATACTCTATTGTTAACATCTTAACACTTGCAATGCAACAAGAAATTATTCCAAATTTTCAATAAACTTACTCGCCAGAGGCGAGCAAGGGGGTCCAGGGGCACAGCCCCTAGTCTTAAGATATAGAAGGAAAATATTGCATTCGATGTTGAGATTTTGATGAAAATAAATGTTTATGAGGTCGCCTGGGTCCAAAAAGAGGTCTCGCAAAATGCTCTGTCTATCTGTGAACAAAATATCTCAAGAACAAAAAGAGTAAGGAGGTTGAAATTTTATATTTAAGGAAGAATGTGAAAATGCAGGCAGCCAAAAAATAAAACGCTCACAATTCCCTTTGAATGTCCAGACGTTTCGGGCAAATTTATTCGCCCATCCTCAGTGAACTCTAAAATAGAATACATATAAGTTATGTTGATAATACAATGACAGATGACAGATTGACAGACAGATATCATTATTAATGAGACTCACATTTTAGTGAGAGGCTAGTAACCACTATGTATAAGCTATCAAAGGAGACTTAACTCTCCCACTAGAATGTCAGTCTCATTAATAATGATATCTGTCTGTCAATCTGTCATCTGTCATTGTATTATCAACATAACTTATATGCATTCTATTTTAGAGTTCACTGAGGATGGGCGAATAAATTTTGCCCGAAACGTCTGGACATTCAAAGGGAATTGGGAGCGTTTATTTTTGGCTACCTGCATTTTCACATACTTCCTAAATATATTTCCAGCCATTAAATATTATTATTTTATATTTAAGTTAGGTATCCCCCTGGCCCCTGACACTAAGCATGTATATAAAATCGGCCAAAGAGTACTAGTACTTTACTGATGCACTTTCTTTTTTGTGATTTTCTCAAAATTCATTTTAAGGATTTTGATTAAAATTTATAAATCAATTATTTTTTAGATGCTCTTTAAAATGTATATTCTCATTTTGCTCTCAAAATTGATTGAAGCACACTTTACTCTTGTACTTCATAGGAAAGATAGGAGAAATGGTTGTGATGGTAACAAAATATAAATATTTTCCCATGATTTTACATCTTGAATTTTAATATATCGGCGGAAACTAAATATATGTCGACACAAAAAATTTGGTGTGACAAGCACAGGACCTGCCTTATCACATCAGATTTTTTTATACACCCTTAAAATGATGTAAAAAAAAATATGCCTTATAAAGATTCTTGTTTTTCGGACAGCACCCATCCGGGAGTTGATCCACGCTTAACCTGGCTTAACATTTTTTTGTGTATATTTCTTTCCTGGGTGTTGTTGAAAAAAAAAAGGCCAGGTGGCCTGATCGTAAGAGAAGCCAGCCACATGGAGGAAAGAAAGAAAGAAAGAGAGTGGGGAAGGGGCAGGGGGGAGGGAGGGGAGGGGGAATGAATGATTTCCCCTTAAACGGCTGACGGACGGCCTCCAACTAAACACGAAGCCAAAGCTGGCAGTCTCGTCGCGTTCTCTATTCCTTTCGTATCTATCAAATAAACCCGGCTTTTTTTTTTTGCTTTATTTCTTTATTAATAATTTCGTTAATACAGTGTATGTATGCAGTGCCCCCTCTACGCGTGTGTGTGTTGTGAGTGAGTGTGAAATGTGAGAGATTTCAATGCATTTCGACGAATCAACGAACGAAAGCGACACGACACGAGGGATTTTTGTTCCTGAAAATCATGTAAGCCGTTTTTTTTTTTTTTTTTTTTAAACTGAGAGGAATCTAAAAATAGTAAAACAACGCAGGAAGTTGTAACAAAAAAAAAGGGAATGAATAAAAAATGGGAAATAATTGCGTTTTTTTTTTAAGTAAGTATTAAATAACTAAAAAGAACAGAGAGATGAGAGATGTTAAAAGGAATTGAATTGAAATACTTTTTGGCGGAATATTACTCTCACACCTAAAATTAAATTAAATATAATATTTAGTTCATAGCCCCCCCCCCCCTTTTACACTAAAATAAATATTAAAAAAAAATTCAATATAACACTAAAATAAATCTGGTGTGACAAGCACAGAATACAACATTCTCTTACCTTCGGTAGTCGAAAGTTGTGTACTGTGCTTATCACACCAGATTTTTTTGTGTCGAGATATATTTAGTTTCTGACAGTACAGTGAGGGACAATATTAGGTCCCACCCATGCGTTTTCTTCTTGTGATTATTTCATTGTTTTTAACAAAAATATTATATTTTGTTCAGCATGGTTCAAACCTAGAAAATTTCCAATAAAGATTTTCATTTTATTTTATATAAAATAATGAAATAATCACAAGTAGAGAACCGCATGGGTGGGACTTAATATTGTCGCTCACTGTACTGTCAGCAACATTTGAATTCAAGATGTAAAATTTATAAACATGGGAAAATATCCATTTTTATAGCCCTCGGGCTTGGTGTAGTTGGTAGCGCGTCTGCCTTGTATACCAAGGGTCGAGGGTTCGGATCCCAGGCAGTCCAATGATTTTATTTAAGCCATTTGGATACCAAATATAAAAATAATATGTCCCCCCCCCATATATATATAGGTATATATATTCATAATAACGATATTCGTCAAAAGTCTTATATGGCCTGAAAAGACTGTGTGTATGTGTGTGTGTGTGTGTGTGTGAGTGTGAATGGCAAAAAAGTGTGTGTTAAAAAAAAAAAAAAATTATATTTGTTGCCATGGCATGTTCTCCTATTTTTCCAATGAAGTACAAGAGTAAAGTGGTCTTTAGAAGATTTCAATGGCAAAATGAGAATATACATTTTAAAGAGCATCTAAAAAATAATTGATTTTTGAATTTTAATCAAAATCGTTGGAGCGAATTTTGAGAAAATCGAAAAAAAAACTGAAAAAGTGCATCAGTAAAGTACTAGTACTCTTTGGCCGAATTTATTCAAAAGCTTCGTGTCACATGCGAGGGGGGTACCTAACTTAAATATAAAATTTCAACCTCATAGGTCAATTCATTCATGCTTAAATTGAACACAGATACATACACTCACACAGACAGACCATGTCGCGAAAACCACTTTTTTGGATTCCTGGGACCTCAAAACGTGTATATCCATCAAAATCTCGACATCGAATTTTTGACATGAATCAATCACTTTCTATATACGGTATAAAAATGTATATTAAGATTATACATAGAGGTAAGAGAAAGTAAAAAGAAAACAACTTCTTTGAAAGATTTGAGGGTTTTTTTTAAAGGGCTTAATGGGTCTCTCCCCCCACCCCCCAAGGTCAGGTTCTCCACCATGATGCATCTTATAGTGGAATTTTTTTTTTTTTAGACAATATAAAAGATGTCTTTACACCAATCTCTTGCTATTTCGACTGAACGCTTTAAATCAGAGGTGGCCAAATGATCTTACAGGCCACTTTGAGAATGCATCTTAACTCCGCAGGCCGCATATAAAATCCCCATATTAGATTTAGACCCACTATAGACATTTTTTTTTTTTTTTGTGAATTAAATACCGGTATATTTTGTTAAAGTGTGGTGAATCTAGCTGGCCGGAAAAATGTTCATAGCGGGCCGCATAAGACTTAATGTCATAATGACATCTAACTGAAATGTTTTCTGCAAATTAGTATTGGTGGGTCACCCATCCAAAGTGAGGATAAGCGTTGCTTACTAATCGAGCTCTGGTTGTTCTTCTTTGCATCTCTTTTTGAAAAGAACAAAACTGGGATATTTCTTCCTTATTTAATATGCCTAGCGTTTCGGCCCTCAGGCTAGACATTCTTCAGGCAACTTATTAAAATGATGAAAGTTTTGGCTTTTTTTTAATCTAAACAAATTCTTTAACAAAAAATCTATCTAATCTATCTATGTTCATGCCGACACAAAAAATCTGGTGTTTCAAGGACAGAAGACAACATGTAATTACCAAAGGTAAGACAAAGTTGTGTACTGTGCGACCAGTCACACCAGATTTTTTCCCAAGTTTTATTTTTTTACGGGCCCTTTGGATTCCATAACCTTTTATAAATGATAGATTCACTAAATTTAGAGCTGTTATTTAATTTTACATCGCCACTTGACTTCGATAAATTCTTAAAATAGCGACGTAATAAAATAAAATAATCTTGACATGATGAATTTTTTTTGTTTCTATTAATAAATTTCATTGTGTATTTAGAAATAGCCTAATAAAATTCCATCATATAATTTCTATATTTATACATCTCAAATTTATAAATGTCAATCTAAGGATTTTTTTTCAGTGACAAATAGATTGATTTGAAATATTAAATGCAAATTTTAATTATTCTTGACCTAAATTTTATCATACAAGCAATAAATAAAATGATAAACAAAAAAAAAATAATTATCTTGTTTATGCTAATTTAATTAGGTATCCGACAATGTTATATTATTGCTCAATAATCAAGTATTGTTAAATTAAATTAAATTTGAATTTATTTACTTTTAATTATAGAATAATCATTATAGAATCTATATATATATATATAATAGCGGAGTGTCCGTCTATCACGCTGTTTGAATTCCCGTTGGAATTTTGAAATCAAATTTTGGAGTTTTATAAAAAGGAAGTTATGGAGAATCCAGGAAAAATACTCGGGTCCCGAAATTCCTATAACTCTATTTAGGCAACTTCCCGTTGGAATTTCGAAATGAAATTTTATATGCATAAAGAGGGCCTTCTAGAGATTACAGATAAATTATTTTCATCCCGCAATTCCTATAACTTTTTGAGTTATTAATTCCTAAAGTTACGATTTCTCCCATAGGAAATGTATAGAGAAATATTTATGTATTCTTTGCATTGATGTATTCTATGAATGTAAACAAATACTCGCCCTCGGGGCTTGGTGTAGGGGTTAGCATGCTAACCTCGTATACCAAAAGTTGTGGGTTCGGACCCCAGGCAGTCGGATAATTTTATTTAAGCCATTTGGACGCTTAACGCCATCTCTTGGCAAAGACATGCGAACAGTTTTACCTCCTGAAGCCCCTTAATAAATTTATTTATTTATTACTCCCCATTTTTTCTCTTTAAAACGATTTTCCGAAATCCGACAGCAAATTCACGCAGCAGCAACAAAAGCGAAAAAACTGTCACAAGATATAATAAATATCATATTGATTTAAAATGAAATTAGGCCTACCAAATAAAAAAAAAATAGTTTCCTAGAAAAGGAATTTATTTATTTATTACCGAAACAAATTGAAAAAATATTAAAAAAATAATAATAATATTATTGTAAACCCTGCATCAGTAAACATTTTACCAATTAAATCAATCGATAAACAATAAAATCATTTTTTTTTAATCATCATAACGTAAAGACAAACAATTTAATGATTGAAATCTCTCTTTTTTTTAAATTATTCAATGTTTGTTTAAAATATTTATTTTCACACTTTGTGTAAAGGAAAAGACGATTATGCAAATTCAATAGCTAGACTAATAATAAATATTTTTCTCTATTTCTAATTTCATATTAATTAGAATTGACCTTGAACTCTCGCTTGTTGGGGGAAAGAAAGCAAAAGTGCGATCGCCACCTGTTGATATCATCGCTCACTCATGGCATTTTGGAATCCCTTTATAATAAAGCGATTATATTAAAATAATTGTGGGATTTAATTAAAATTAAATATATAATTAATGAGGAGGCAATTAGCCATGGGGATAAAATCAGTCAAGGTTATAATCCTGAGTTGAAAGCAACTCAAGTTCAAATCCACCTCTTGGCAAAAAATTATTCACTATTTTAAAATAAAATAAATAAAATAACATATACCTCGTATTATATTCAACTAGTAATTATATTTTATCTCTCGATTAGTATTTGATAGTATATTTTGTACACGTAATTTATATAGTATGTCAGAGGTTCTCTATAAATTTTTAGCATATTTTTTGTATTTGTTTGAATTATAGTGACCGAGAGCAGACCGAAAAAAAAAACAGTTTCAAAAAGCAAAGAAAAAAACTAAATCAAAAGGAAACCGGAAACCAGGTCACGTATTAACCCCAAAAGTGATAGAACTATCAACTTTAGAGTAAGGAGAATATCATTTTATCGATCTTCTCTTGTTTTTAAATCGTGTTCCCCACACCCCAAAATAAAGCATCCCTTTTTAAAAACCCATTATGGAAGGTAGCAAGTGGGATTTCAAATGTTTTCTAGAGAGAGAAACAGTCACCACAATGGTTGCGGTTAAGCCAAGCCCGGCGATCTCTCGGGTGGGGAATCCCGAGGAATCAGCGTCCCCCGGTAGCCATTGGTATTTATTAATATAAAATAAATAACGCCTCTGCAGCCAAAAATGCCAATCAAAAAAAAAAAAAAAAAAAAAAATAGCTTTATTTCTAGAAAACACCACGAGTCTTGAACAAAATCCCAGCAAATTTGTAGTTTCTCTTCACTATACAATGATTTTGTCTTTTCAAGACTCCTTTCTCTTACCTATATTTAGTATAAGGGTATTTTATGGCTGGTGGAATTTGTAACAGGAATGAAAGTTAGAAGAAAAATGCAGCCAGAATTTTTTCTTCTAACTTTCATTCCTGTTATAAAATACCTATATTTGTTTACAGAAAGAAAGTATTGGATTCATGTCAAAAATTCGATGTCGAGATTTTGATGGATATACACGTTTTGTGGTCCCCTGAATCAAAAAAGTGGTTTTGGCGACATGGTCTGTCTGTGTGTGTGTGTGTGTGTATGTCTGTGAACAAAATATGTCAAGAACGAAAAGAGCTACGAGGTTGAAATTTTATATTTAAGTTAGGGGCACCCCCATGGGACGTGACACGAAGCTTTTGAACAAAATCGATCAAAGAATACTAGTACTTTACTGATGTACTTTTGCAGTTATTTTTTTGATTTTCTCAAAATGGGCTCTAACGATTTTGATTAAAATTCAAAAATCAGTTATTATTTAGATTCTCTTTCAAATGTATATTCTCATTTTGCTCTTGAAATCCTTTGAAGACCACTTTACTCTTGTACTTCATAGAAAAGATAGGCGAAATGGTTGCAAGGGTAACAAAATATAAATATTTCCCCATCTTTATAAATTTTACATCTTGAATTCTAATATATCGGCGTAAACTAAATATATCTCGACACAAAAAATCTGGTGTGACAAGCACAGAACACAACTTTCTCTTACCAAAGATAAGAGAAAGTTGTGTGTGCTGTGCGATCAGACACACCAGATTTTTAGATTAAAATTCATAAAAATCCAAGTTTTTTTTTTTCTTGTATTCACTTTATTTTAATTAAAATTTGGTGAATATCTTCTTTATCTCATAGACACAAAATTTTTTTTATTTTTATTTATAGCTCAGGTTTTTTTTTTTCCTTTTCTAATTAATGAATACTCTCGTTCTTCATTTCCTCTTAAAACGAACGAAACGACCTTCACAGGATTATTACATGAAGGAAACTAGATCCAGAGAAATCAAATCTGTTTGCAATTTGATTTTAATTCTACATGACAATCAACCGAGTATTAAAATAGTGATCTAATGTTGGGCGACAAAAAAAAGGGAAAGTTTTGGTTAATTAAACAGAATATTTTCTTACAGTTGTTTTACTATTAGAGAAATTATTAATTTTTTTTTAAACCCTTTTCGGCTACAGAGGGGTTGCATTTTATTTATACATTATCAATACAAAGTACCGATAGCTACCGGGGCACGTTCCACACGCTGATAGTTCGGGGTAGGACATCCTCCTTAGCATAAAAGACGAAAACAGGAGGAGGAGGAGTTAGAGATAGGAAATAATGTAACTTCAGACAGATGGTTGGCTACGACCAGAGGTCGGTTGGGTTGAGTTGTGTGTCTTCGTACTAAGAACCGACCGAATATTCGGTTTCGGCCAAAAAGTAGCCAAAAATTTGATGGGAAGAGACTCGCACGCAAAAAAAAAAAAAATTCGTCTCTTAAAAAAAAGGTAAAATGATTTTACCGGTGGGAAAAATTTTTTCAGGAGGTCGGAAAATTTTGGTTCCGCGAAAACGGGAAAAAATTTTCCGCAGAAAAATTTTTGAGTTAAGCCCCCCCCCCCCCGAAAAAATTTCTATATACGCTCCTGATAGGAAATACAAGTTTAAGTTACGGTTTCGGCCGAAACTAAGATTGAGGCCTAAATTCGGTTTCGGTTCGACTGAAAATTTTGTTTCGGTCGGACCCTACTTCGTACACGAAAGCACCTCGGGTAAATAAACGGGGATCCGGAATGGAATTTCAAATAATTTCCCGTATATGTCGAGAATTCAATTTTAAATATCAAAAGCAAAAGAAAGTTGTGTGATCAGCACCACCAGATTTGTCTATTTTTACTTTTATAATTGGAATTAAATTTAATCTCTGTTGTTGTTGTTGTTGTTCTGTACATATATTTAAAAATGCAGTTACGAGAGACTCTCAGACAGAAAGAGAAAGAGAGATGCTGGCGGCAGTCGGATGAATCTTTCTTTTTCTCTCTGCCTGTGTGAATCTCTTGAGTTTGTATATAAATATGTGTGTGTGTGTGTGTGTAGGGAAGAGAGGTTGAAAACATCCAGCTTTGAAAGGCCAGTATGCTGGGGGAGAGGGGAGAGGAGGGGGTGTATAAGTGAGTGAAGCCCTCTTATTATTATTCTAAATCATCACATACCGGATGTTTAAAGGAATTTCAAAATTGGGACGTTCACAATAAATGTTTAGAAATTCCTATATATGAATATTCACGAATAATTGTTAATGTTAATTGATGGTGCAGTCAGAATATGCATCCAATATTTTATTAATGCTGACGTTTAGGTCTTACAATATGCAAATTCGTTAATTTTTACTTTCTCTTACCTATGTATATATGTTAATATATAGAGAGAGAAAGTATTCGATACATGTCAAAAATTCGATGTCGAGATTTTGATGGATCTTCACGTTTTGAGGTCCCCTGAATCCAAAAAAGTGGTTTTCGCGACATGGTCTGTCTGTGTGTGTGTGTGTTTCACTGTGAACCAAATATCTCAAGAACAGAAAGAGCTAGTTGGTTGAAATTTTATATTTAAGTTAGGCACCCTCCTGGGACGTGACACGAAGCTTTTGAACAAAATCGACCAAAGAATACTAATACTTTACTGATGCACTTTTTCAGTTTTTTCGGATTTTCTCAAAATTCGCTCGAACGATTTTGATTAAAATTCAAAAATCAATTATTTTTTAGATGCTCTTTAAAATGAATATTCTCATTTTGCCATTGAAATCTTATGAAAGACCACAACTTTCGATTACCGAAAATAAGAGAAATTTGTGTGCTGTGCGAGCAGTCACACCAGATTTTTTATAGATCAATTTCTCGTTTAATATTTATTCAAATCATAATATAAAACTAAATAGCCTATGAGTAATATTTATTTTTATCACTCTTTTTTGTGTGATCCTTAGTTGAGATAAGATGAGAGAGAGATCGTTATTTGTAATGGAAAAAATCAATAGATTAAAAAAAAAAATATTCAATGTTTAAATACTCCCATTCCTTCCCACTGTTTGGCACCTTGTAATTTTAGCGAAATTTCAAAACACTCACAATAACCCATGTTGGGCATGTTTTAGACTCGGTTATATCTATCAAAATATACGGAGCGTCAATGAAAACGTAACGCTTTGTTTCTTCTTAAAAAGACCTGTTCTAATCTATTTAAATGATACTGTAATTTATTAAACATTTAATATGAAATATTCTATACATTTCTAAGTAAATTTAACACAATCCATATCATTTTAATAAATAATTACAATAATTTAAATAAAGCAAAGACAAAAATGTCAAAATTTTTGTTTTATTAACGCCAAATTTCTAAAATTTTAAAATAATCTTTCCATTTCAGTTTTTCTCTGTCTATTTTATTTGAAATTCTTAAAAAAAATTTTTTTTGAATTAATATCCAACAAAACATAATGAAATTATGTTGATTTGTCCCTCAACAAATTGAAAATCGACATTTTTGTCATTTAAGACTTAAACGATACTCATATTTGATTAATATGATATTTATTGGGGTCCAGGCCCATTTATTTATACTATAAAAAAAAAAAAAATAGTGACCCCCTCAAAATGTAAGGCTAGGCACCAGCCATTGACCTCACAAGAATATTTCATATTAAATGTTTAATAAATTAGAGGATATTAAGATAGATTAGAATAAGTCTTCTTAAAATGTTCCAAAATTTTTGACTCGCAGTGTATTTATTTATACATCATTACAATTATGTATTGGTATTGGACAAATACCAGTAGGCCTACATATAATGTATAATTAAAAATACAATCTTGAAATATATATTTAACAAGACATGTGAGTGTTTTTTATTGGTGAGGTCAAACATCCCATGGCCCCCGGGAATCGAACCCAGGATCTCCGCCTTTCCGGGGCATAGGCGTGCTATCCATTGCACCAGGCCACCGGACCCTCGACCTGCACCAATGGATAGCAATGGATAGCACGCCTATGCCCCGGAAAGGCGGAGATCCTGGGTTCGATTCCCGGGGGCCATGGGATGTTTGGCCTCACCAATAAAAAACACTCACATGTCTTGTTAAATATATCTATGACTAGTTAAGTCCGAATCGAGGTGAATACTAATATCTTATTCAAATATATAGATCTCGAAAAATATTTAGCTTTTGAAATATATAACCGAGTGTAATTTTTGAATATTTAATTTTAATATTTCAACGAGAACCTACGGTCTCAAGATTAAATTTTGTTTGAAAAAAATATTTCTATTTAAAATTCAATATTTAAGATGCAATATGTTCCGAAAAAAAACCTGGAATTTCAATTATATATCCACAGAGAGACAATAGACCGGAAAATTTAAAAAACAATATAATAACATTAATTTTCAGGTTTTTTTTTTTGTATTTAAATTATTGGCTAATTTAGATAATAATATGTTGAAAAGGCGTTTGTCAGTGAGGAGCACAGAAAAAAAAAGTAGGTAAATCAATAGCGATAATTGAATAAACACGTCATGTATGTGTGGAGTCCTTGAAGTGTTATTATTCCCTCTCTCTCTCTCTCTCTCTCTCTCACTATTTGCTATTGGAATTTTTTTTTCTAAGACAAGGAGGTATTGTAATTAAATTTGGATTTTTTTTTACTTGAAGGCCATATAGATATTAAAAATAAATTATGTAACATGTAGTCTATATATTGAAGTCCTGAGCCCTCTCACTACTACAAAAAATTTTATTTAAATTTTTTTATTTCTACTGTACTCCAAATGGATTTTTGAAAATAAAACCACTATATTGGTTACAAGGGTTCAGGGTACAAGGGTATACTCTTGTAAAATTCCTCTATACATTGAAAAAAAATTTTACGAAAATCCGTCAACTAGTTTCGGAATCAATCTGTTTCAAAGTAAATGTTGAATTTAAATCTCCCAATTATTCTTCTATAATTAATGATATAATAAAATTTTAATTTTCCCTTTATTCAATTCTATTTTATAAATAGGAACAAATTGGCAATAACATTTATTTTAATTTTGTTTGAGAATTTAATTTCAACAAATAGTTTGACACCGATTTTTTTTGAATTTTTTTTTTTTTTTGGCTTAAATAAAATCATCGGACTGCCTGGGTTCGAACCCGCGACGTTTGGCATAGGAGGTAGGCACGCTACCTACTATGCCACAAATTTTACAAAAAACCCATTTAGAGTATCTAGAAATAAAAAATTTAATTAACCTCATTAACTCCAAAACTACTTGACGGATTTTCTTTGATTTTTTTTCTATGTATAGAGAGGGTGGTTTTATTTTTACGAAGTTCAATTACGGTGTCCTGAAGGAAGAATGCGCAACTTATAAAAATCAAAGTTTAAAAATGTTTGTCCTTTTTCCAAATAAATAACCACATAGATTTTAAATGAACAAGGCACTGAAGAAGAGTCGAAACGTCAACCAGAAAATCTAAAATCTCCCCACTCGTTGTATTTATATTTTTACCTTCCTACAGTGCTTATAATCTATTTATTTAATTCGCTAATGTCCGTCTGTCTGTCTGTCACGCTTTATTTGAGCAACTTCCCGTTGGAATTTGGAAACCAAATTTTTACTACTTAAAGAGGACCTTTTCGGGATTACAGGAAAATTATTTTCACCCCGAAATTCTTATAACTTTTTGAGTTATTAATTCGTAAAGTTACGATTTCTCCCATAGGAAATGTATAGAGAAATATTTATGTATTCTTTGCATTTATGTATTGTATGAATATATTAATAAGCAAATCCTCAAGCAGCCACTGGATTGGAATAGTTGTAATAATTTTCTTTTCATAAGTTAGGAAAAGCCCTCGGGCTTGGTGTAGTTGGTAGCGCGCCTGCCTTGTGTACCAAGGGTCACTGGTCGGACCCCAGGTAGTCCGATGATTTTATTTAAGCCATTTGGATTCTGATTGGCTTAAATAAGAATGCCTGGACCCCAAATACATATATATTCAAATAACGGATATCGTAAAAGTCTTATATGGCCTGAGTTGCCGAAAAGACTGTGTGATTGTGAGTGTGAATGAGAAAAAAGTGTGAGTGTTAAAAAAAAAAGTAAGAAAAGGCGAGGGCCCGCCGCAGACGGGCCCGAGCCAACTGGTGGCGGTCCAGGGAGGCGAAGCTCGCCCGAGGCGGGCGGCACGGCTAGTAATTATAAAAATATTACTTTCTCTTACCTATGTATATATGTAATATATATAGAGAGAAAGTATTGGATTCATGTCAAAAATTCGATGTCGAGATTTTGATGGATCTTCACGTTTTGAGGTCCCCTGAATCCAAAAAGTGGTTTTCGCGACATGGTCTGTCTGTGTGTGTGTCTGTGTGTGTGTCTGTGTGTCTGTGTGTCTGTGAACAAGATATCTCAAGAACGAAAAGACCTAGGAGGTTGAAATTTTATATTTAAGTTAGGCACCCCCATGGGACGTGACACGAAGCTTTTGAACAAAATCGACCAAAGAGTACTAGTACTTTACTGATGCACTTTTTCAGTTTTTTTCGATTTTCTCAAAATTTGCTCCAACGATTTTTTAAATTCATATATCAACTATTTTTAGTTGCTCTTTAAAATGTATATTCTCATTTTGTGATTGAAATCTTCTGAAGACCACTTTACTCTTGTTCTCCATAGAAAAGATAGGAGAAATGGTTGCCATGGTAACAAAATATAAACATTTTGCCATACTTATAAATTTTACATCTTGAAAATCGAATGTACCGTACTGTCGGAAACTAAATACATGTCGACACAAAAAATCTGGTGTGGCAAGCACAGTACACAACATTCGATTACCGAAGGTAAGAGAAAGTTGTGTGCTGTGCGCCAGTCACACCAGATTTTTTCCTCTTTTGTGTATCCCGAGATTAGAATAGAAAGAAAAATCCTAGAGAATTTGAGTTTAACTCAAAAATTTCCTTAGAACGAGAGAATAAATGCAACATCAACAACGTCAATTTAATCTTTATTTGTTTTTGATGATATCTCTCTGTCTCTCTGCTTATTAATTAAATCGATAAACAAAAATCTAATATTATACCACATTTGATAATGGAAATTATTTTTTTCCCGCTCGATAAGATTGCGATAAGACTATATTAAATATATAATGCTATTATTGGATAAATAATCAATAAAATTGAACCGTCACAATAATATTTAGCTAGAGCGAATTGCCTGCCAGTGCGTCCATAACAACTCAAATCATTTGATCAAATGAATGGACCATTGGACAATTCGGAGTTTTCTTAATATCATTTTCTGAAATTAGACTTTTCCCCGAATCAAATGATACTTTTTGTATAATTGAAAAATATAATCAAAATATGGGGATTGACTTCCCCGAGACTTTCTCGTATATTCTTTTGGAATTACGTCTGGGTGTGTGTGTGAACACGATTGCTTAAAAACCAAAGCAGCTAGATGGATGAAATTCGGTATATGCTCCTTACACTAAAATTGTAGATTTCTATCAACTTTTAGAGTAAATACGTCACTTGGAAGTAGTACTTTACCTAATAAGTTTTTTCAGAAATTTCGAAATTTTCAATTTCTTTGTTATATTATGATAAAATACTTAATTTTAAAAAGTTTTTATTCCGAAAACTGAATAGTTTTTGAAATAATCACAGAAGAAAAAGATATTTTTCGTAAATTTTGAAATAAAAATTTCGAAATTTCTGAAAAAACTCATTAGGTAAAGTACTACTTCCAAGTGACGTATTTACTCCAAAAGTTGATAGAAGTCTACAATTTTAGTGTAAGGAGCATATACCAAATTTCATCGATCTAGCTGCTTTGGTTTTTAAGCAATCGTGTTCGCACTCTCACCAAGACATAATGCCCAAAATGGTATTTTTCGTACTCAGGGAGATCTAAAACGTGGAGAAACATCAAAAAAATCTGGTGTGCCTGGTCGCTCAGCACACAACTGTTTGGAACCCGAAACACGTCTCGATTTATAGGAAAACTGACGTTTTTGTTTTTGGCTGCTCTTTTCTCTCTTCTCTCAATTATTACATAGCCACTTACTATATTAATACTAACTAATTTGAATCCGGATAGATCATTCATTATTATCTCCTCTCCCCTTCCCTGCCTCCTTAAAGGGGGTTCAGGAGCGACGTCTAAACGTACTTAAAAAAAAACTATTATAAGGAATTTTTCAATGCGGTTTTTTTTATGAAATAAATTCATAAGAGATTATTTGGACATCGAGCTATAATTTTTTTAATGACTTATTAAAAAATTATCGTAATTAATTTTTTTGTTATCAAGCAAATACAAAAAAACAATCTGTCCCAATAATCTTTAATTTTTGTTAATTTAAAAATGAATTTATTGTTATTATTAATCACATATTAATTAAGAAATTTTTAAAATAAGCTTAGATGATTTATTTAAAAACCAACTGTCAAATTAGATCAGCATTCTTGCAATAGATGGCAGGCTAGTCTAACAGCCGATCCCCTAATAGCCTATATTTTTATGCCTTTATAAAAGATACATAATATATAATAACATTTATAAAGTATTTATTGTTAAAAGATTAATGAAAATCAACCAAATGCATTAGCCATCTGGATACCAGATGGTTTAAATAAAAATGCCTGGACCCTATATATATAAATTCATAAATAACGGTTATCGTAAATGTCTTATATGGCCTGAGCTGCCGAAAAGACAGTGTGAATGTGTGTGTGAGTGTGAGTGTGAATGAGAAAAAAGTGTGAATGTTTAAAAAAAAAAAACCAAATGCATTAAATATTATTAGCTACCATTCTGACATCTCTTGGCAAATTTTTGAATTACTTGATTTTTTGGGCATACTTTTTATGACACACTACGCCATCTTATCGGGAAAAACATGCGTAACACCTTCGCTCCCGAAGCCTCTTAAACAAATCCCGATACCGTCAACATTAGGCAGCTTCTACACTGACGCTAAATACTAATTGGTCCAGGCACATTTATTTATACCCTTTTGTTATCTATTGTAAATAAAAGAGCTCTAGCCATATACTAGAGTGTCGGCTTGGTTACTACATTTTTCTGTTAATAAATTAAAAAGAGATAAATAAATAAGCAAGGCTAACCTATTGGCCTTTGACTTGCTCTTTTTAGAAATCAACTTCAAACGATCAAAGGAAAAAAAAGAGTGAGATTTATTTTCTTATATAAAAAAAGAAAAAAAATGAAAGCGTTCTTTGTTAATGAATTATAGATCTCGCCCTTTGATTAATTGTTTCTTGATTAGAGATTTCTTTTACTGGTAAATGCTTCTTTGAAAACCAGAGAGGGGGTGAGTTGAAAATTCATACTTTTACAGATTTAAAAATTCTGAAATAAAAAAAAAAGAAAGACTGAATTCACATCACCAATAGCCAATACCTAGCTCAAGAAGCGAGTACTCTACCAGTGCGCCAAAGTCTTATTTATATGGCAATTAGGATTGCTCCAAGTTTAATTTTAAATAATTTTTTTTTAACAAATTTCTATATTATTTTACACAGAAGAAATGAAATCTTCTCTACATGAATTTTCCTCTTAGGCCCGGTTGCTTCACTTCTAGTTAATTAGCAAATTTATCCGACCGATAGAAAAGTATCGATTTAGTAAACCAGAACATGCTTAAACTTCGAATTAAAAAAAAATGAGTTTTTTAACATATAATTAATAATTAGAATAGATTTAGGCCTACTTATATAAATAGTTAGCTAAAGGCGGCTACACACATAACTGCAAACTTGACAAGCATGCACATTTGTGTAGCAAACTGTAGCGTCTCTAGGAGGCTTTTAAGCATTTTAATTGTGCAAGCCGCTTGATGCTCGATTGAATTTTAATCATGCACAAGCATATTTGCCCAAACAAAACTCTCCGCCATTTTATAGACGTCTTGATATTTGATATTTATTTAATAAATATTAATTCATTTAAAATTTCAATTTAAATATTAATATTTATTGTTTCTCTGTTCACAGCAAGTGAGGATTTCATGTTATCTTCGAATAAATAACCTTCCGAGTTTGACATTTTTAGGTTAATTTTCGGCATAGGCTGTTTCTTGCAGAAGCATGCTTGTGCCGAAGGGAATTTGTGCATGCTGGTACAAAAAGATTGCACATGCACGCTTGTCAAGTGTGCAGTTGCGTGTGTAGCCGCCTTTAAGTATAACGAAAGTTTTGTGAAGTTAGCAACTTAATAAAGGCATCATTTATAAAAAAAATTATTTAAAATTAAAATAATTAATTAAAGCTAATTAATGTTTTAACAAAAATATAAAAATTTCCAAGGCTTGTGTTCCTAATTTCACCCCTTAGTTAAGCCTTACACCTTTGGATCCTCGCATCTGGGCTGTCATTTAATCATATGCAGGGCCGGATCTAGGGGGGGCAGTGGGTGCGGCCCCGGGCGGCAGATTTCAGGGGGCGGCAATTAAAGAAAGATTTACTAAAAAAAGATAAAATGATATGAATTTTGTATAGAAAATTTTAAGGAGGGGCGGCAAATTAAATTTTGCCCCCCCCCTACAAAATCTCCTAGTTCCGGCCCTGATCATATGATTAGCTTAACTAGATCGAAAGTTATAGTCATCAAGCTTATCCGAGGTATAGCTAATTAGAAGAGAAGCAACCGGCGCTTAGACTATTACCGGTATTTGTAAAATATGTAATCGATAGTCAGTTGTTTATTAATGCACGAATTCAATTTTAAAAGAGAATTTAAATTGGTAATTTGATGATTATGCCTTTGAACTTGACCATGAGATTAAATTTGTAATATAATAGACCTAAAAGTAGATTTAAACCGCAACGTAAAAAAAAAATTCTTTTTTTAAAAAGCCTTTGCATTTGAATGCATAGTAACGAGGTCAGGCCAGAGGATTAAAAAGAAAGATAAATGTCTATATCTGTAGGGTTGTGTGTGTGTGTGTGTGTGTGTGTACGCAATAGATTTAGAAGGGGAATTGGACAGCCAATTGCGAGCAATTAACTCTTCTTCTTTTCTATGATAGAATGATGATTTAAATAGAAGAAAAAGTCAAAAAAAAAATATATTTTTTTGGTTTATTTTTATTTAATCTTCCATTTCCTTCCTGCTTATTTTTTTTTTTAACTTCACACTCCATGACTCATGGATGTCTTCACTCAACCCTTCGTCTTGGTGTTAATTCACCCTGGGTTTGCGTTTATTTATAAATAAGAGGGCGAATCAAAAAATAAGTTACACTTCCAAGTTTACATATAGGCAACAACATACAATATAAGTTAACTGGGGGGGTACTGGTGTAGCGGGCTAGCGTGTCGGCCTCTACAAAGAAGATCTCTGTTCAAACCCTGGGCGTGCGGGATTTTTCATTAAATAAAAATATTTATTTAATGTAAACATCCTTAAGGGGCAACGGGAGCGAAGGGGGTTACGCATGTTTTTCCCGATAAGATGGCGTTGTGTGACATAAAAAGTATGCCCAAAAAATCAAGTAATTCCAAAATTTGCCAAGAGATGTCAGAATGGTAACTAATAATATTTAATGCATTTGGTTGATTTTCATTGACCTTTTAACAATAAATACTTTATAAATGTTATTATATATTATGTATCTTTTATAAAAGCATAAAAATATATAAATATAGGCCAGATATAGGCTAATACTATATCGGCTGTTAGACTAGCCTGCCATCTATTGCAAGAATGCTGAACTAATTTGGCAGTTGGTTTTTAATTAAATCAATCTAAAAATTTAAGCTTATTTTAAAAATTTCTTAATTAATTAATTTCTTATTTTGGGGAGGTATTATTTATAGGTGTAAAAAACAACTTGTTCACTTTATAAGTTTAGGCCTACTATTCGATTATGAATTACTAAATGATTTGGAATATATAAATATCAATATATACAAATTTTTCTCGGATACAGACATCAATAGTCACCATTGATAGCTTGTCTCAATTTAATTGTTTATTAATTTATAAAAACCACCAATAGATGGACTTAGAAAGGGCGGCAAAAGTGTAATTGTGTAATAATTATGTTTTCTGTTATTATTTAACAAAATAAAAAAATAAAAATTAACCTTTTATTGAATTTAAGATAGAGAGGCGTTGCCTTTTTTAACAGACATTTTCTTTCTCTTTGCACAAGATAAAAAGGTATTATTTGCTTAAAAGATATCAGAGTTTCAACGAAATATCAAAGATTTCTTTATTGAAATGTTAACAACAAAATTAAAAAAAAAAGAGATACAGTATAAAATGTGACTCCACCCTTTGAACACTTTACTTTGTTACTTTTTTCTATCAATATGTACAGTTATAAGTCGAAAAGGTTCTGTTTGCTTCTTCCTCCTCATTTTTTTTAAAGTATTATTTTTTATTATAATTAACTAGGCTGAACTAAATATTAAAGAGATGACTTATTTGAAAAAGAATTCTCTCTTAATCCTCTCTATTCACACCTACGATAATTAACGTTTTGAACTAACAAGTAATTAACAAGTAATTGAGTTAACTGCTCTTATGTCTTATGCAATCAATTGGGAGTAATTTATTTTTGAATTTATGAACGGTATTTAGATCATAATAAGCAACTTGGATTATAAATACATAGCAATAATTTAGAAAAAATATTTCCCTGCAGCATAGGGTTTATTTATAAATACTAACTTCACAGCCTGTCTTTGGTAGGCTCACACCTCCCTTTATTTCATCCCTTTTCACAGTGTTAGAGTTCCTGCCTCTTGTGCTAAGGCTCAAGGTTTGGGATCTAGCAGCCGAAAAAGAACTTGTATTTTAAAAAAATCTGGTGTGACTTGGTCACACCTCTCTTATCTTTGGCAAGAGAAAGTTGTGTACTGTGCTTGTCACACCAGATTTTTTCTGTCGATAGATATTTAGTTGCTCTAATCACTTAAGTTCCAAACTTGACCACGCGATTCAAAGATGGCGCTGAGATACAAATGCTTCCACATCTGTAAAGTGTACTTCAAACGATTTCCACGAAAAATTTCACTGATATACTTTTTTAAAAAGCATCTAGTTCATTTATGAATTTTAAACAAAATCGTTGCAGCGAATTTTGAGAAAATCGCAAAAAAAAATGAAAAGAAAATAAGAGATAGAGCCGTAATATATGAGTGGACAAAGACCAAAAGTAAACAATTTTCTTATTTTTCCCTTTTTGGATTGTAAATTATGATAGTTATTCAGTGTAATAATGAACCATGTCCGAGTTTCAATACTAATCCTCCAGAGTGCAGCAGTTCCTTAATGCAAAAAAAATTTCTGAAAAAAATCCAAAAAATCTGAATATAAAATTTAAAATGTGTGCTGAATGATTTAAGTTCTTACAGATTGCCGAGATGTAAAATAATTGTATATATATATATAATAATTGTATATTTTAAGAGTAATTAAATAGAAGGCTTTAATTTTGATTCATTTTTTCTGCAAGAGTATAAAGTGGACTTAATGACTTCACTTTTGCTCTCAACTCATCATACGTAATCAATTTGTTACCCTTTGGACTATTGATTAAGATCCAGCCCAGCATCAGTGAGAAGTTGATTGGCCATATTTATTGAAAGTGAGGTGTTACACTATCATCTGCTCCCACAAAATGATGCATTTATTCTCTGTCTCTCTCTCTTGCTTGTTTGTAAGTGAGTCATTCGGACTTCTAGGCGTGTACAAAACAAATGCTGAATGGATCAGATGGTCGTTGAACTGGAGAGTAAAAAAAAAAAAAATAAAAATAAATAAACTGATGGGATCATTTACGAAGAAACCAGGCCATCCATGTCTATTGTATTAGGGAGAGAAAAAAAAATCCCTTCTACGTTGATCCCACACCCTTTTGGGAGTGGCAACAACACATTACGTAAATTCTACCTGTGAATCTCTAAGAAATTTGTTGCTATATTAGAACTCCCAGGAAGGATTGGGGTTTTTTTTTTTTTTTTTTTTCACTTTTTGGAATGAATTTGTTTAGGATTTGGCAGGAACTCCTTCCCCATGGGACCTCCATAATTTAGGTTATAAATTATTCCCGTTCATAAGGCCTGGACGCAAACAGTAACCTACAATTTGATGTTATGAATTAGATCAAAAGTAACAGGAGAGATCAGGGATTCGCATCTCATACTATAAATAGGCACTTGGTTGAAATGTCGAAAAAGACCTTCAAGGGGGTTCAGGAGCGACGTCTAAACGTACTTTAAAAAAAACTAGACTATTATAAGGAATTTTTTAATGCGGTTTTTTTGAAATGAATTAAATTCATAAGACATAATTGGGACATCGAGCTATAATTCTTTTAATGACTTATTAAAAAATTATCGTAATTAATTTTTTTGTTATCAAGCAAATACAAAAAAACAAACTGTCCCAATAATCCTTATTTTTTTTTTTTAATTTAAAAATGAATTTATTGTTATTATTAATCACATATTAATTAAGAAATTTTTAAAATAAGCTTAGATGATTTATTTAAAAACCAACTGTCAAATTAGTTCAGCATTCTTGCAATAGATGGCAGGCTAGTCTACAGACGATATAGTATTAGCCTATATCTGGCCTATATTTATATATTTTTATGCTTTTATAAAAGATACATAATATATAATAACATTTATAAAGTATTTATTGTTAAAAGATCAATGAAAATCAACCAAATGCATTAAATATTATTAGCTACCATTCTGACATCTCTTGGTATATTTTTGAATTACTTGATTTTTGGGCATACTCTTAATGACACACAACGCCATCTTGGCAGGAAAAACATGCGTAACCACTTCGCTCCCGCAGCCCCTTAATAAAAAGAAAAATGGGGTGAGG